>OW964550.2:50529026-50544554 GCA_943138885.2 Tholera decimalis | reverse complement strand
AACCTAACCTAACCTAACCTAACCTAACCTAACCTAACCTAACCTAACCTAACCTAACCTAACCTAACCTAACCTAACCTAACCTAACCTAACCTAACCTAACCTAACCTAACCTAACCTAACCTAACCTAACCTAACCTAACCTAACCTAACCTAACCTAACCTAACCTAACCTAACCTAACCTAACCTAACCTAACCTAACCTAACCTAACCTAACCTAACCTAACCTAACCTAACCTAACCTAACCTAACCTAACCTAACCTAACCTAACCTAACCTAACCTAACCTAACCTAACCTAACCTAACCTAACCTAACCTAACCTAACCTAACCTAACCTAACCTAACCTAACCTAACCTAACCTAACCTAACCTAACCTAACCTAACCTAACCTAACCTAACCTAACCTAACCTAACCTAACCTAACCTAACCTAACCTAACCTAACCTAACCTAACCTAACCTAACCTAACCTAACCTAACCTAACCTAACCTAACCTAACCTAACCTAACCTAACCTAACCTAACCTAACCTAACCTAACCTAACCTAACCTAACCTAACCTAACCTAACCTAACCTAACCTAACCTAACCTAACCTAACCTAACCTAACCTAACCTAACCTAACCTAACCTAACCTAACCTAACCTAACCTAACCTAACCTAACCTAACCTAACCTAACCTAACCTAACCTAACCTAACCTAACCTAACCTAACCTAACCTAACCTAACCTAACCTAACCTAACCTAACCTAACCTAACCTAACCTAACCTAACCTAACCTAACCTAACCTAACCTAACCTAACCTAACCTAACCTAACCTAACCTAACCTAACCTAACCTAACCTAACCTAACCTAACCTAACCTAACCTAACCTAACCTAACCTAACCTAACCTAACCTAACCTAACCTAACCTAACCTAACCTAACCTAACCTAACCTAACCTAACCTAACCTAACCTAACCTAACCTAACCTAACCTAACCTAACCTAACCTAACCTAACCTAACCTAACCTAACCTAACCTAACCTAACCTAACCTAACCTAACCTAACCTAACCTAACCTAACCTAACCTAACCTAACCTAACCTAACCTAACCTAACCTAACCTAACCTAACCTAACCTAACCTAACCTAACCTAACCTAACCTAACCTAACCTAACCTAACCTAACCTAACCTAACCTAACCTAACCTAACCTAACCTAACCTAACCTAACCTAACCTAACCTAACCTAACCTAACCTAACCTAACCTAACCTAACCTAACCTAACCTAACCTAACCTAACCTAACCTAACCTAACCTAACCTAACCTAACCTAACCTAACCTAACCTAACCTAACCTAACCTAACCTAACCTAACCTAACCTAACCTAACCTAACCTAACCTAACCTAACCTAACCTAACCTAACCTAACCTAACCTAACCTAACCTAACCTAACCTAACCTAACCTAACCTAACCTAACCTAACCTAACCTAACCTAACCTAACCTAACCTAACCTAACCTAACCTAACCTAACCTAACCTAACCTAACCTAACCTAACCTAACCTAACCTAACCTAACCTAACCTAACCTAACCTAACCTAACCTAACCTAACCTAACCTAACCTAACCTAACCTAACCTAACCTAACCTAACCTAACCTAACCTAACCTAACCTAACCTAACCTAACCTAACCTAACCTAACCTAACCTAACCTAACCTAACCTAACCTAACCTAACCTAACCTAACCTAACCTAACCTAACCTAACCTAACCTAACCTAACCTAACCTAACCTAACCTAACCTAACCTAACCTAACCTAACCTAACCTAACCTAACCTAACCTAACCTAACCTAACCTAACCTAACCTAACCTAACCTAACCTAACCTAACCTAACCTAACCTAACCTAACCTAACCTAACCTAACCTAACCTAACCTAACCTAACCTAACCTAACCTAACCTAACCTAACCTAACCTAACCTAACCTAACCTAACCTAACCTAACCTAACCTAACCTAACCTAACCTAACCTAACCTAACCTAACCTAACCTAACCTAACCTAACCTAACCTAACCTAACCTAACCTAACCTAACCTAACCTAACCTAACCTAACCTAACCTAACCTAACCTAACCTAACCTAACCTAACCTAACCTAACCTAACCTAACCTAACCTAACCTAACCTAACCTAACCTAACCTAACCTAACCTAACCTAACCTAACCTAACCTAACCTAACCTAACCTAACCTAACCTAACCTAACCTAACCTAACCTAACCTAACCTAACCTAACCTAACCTAACCTAACCTAACCTAACCTAACCTAACCTAACCTAACCTAACCTAACCTAACCTAACCTAACCTAACCTAACCTAACCTAACCTAACCTAACCTAACCTAACCTAACCTAACCTAACCTAACCTAACCTAACCTAACCTAACCTAACCTAACCTAACCTAACCTAACCTAACCTAACCTAACCTAACCTAACCTAACCTAACCTAACCTAACCTAACCTAACCTAACCTAACCTAACCTAACCTAACCTAACCTAACCTAACCTAACCTAACCTAACCTAACCTAACCTAACCTAACCTAACCTAACCTAACCTAACCTAACCTAACCTAACCTAACCTAACCTAACCTAACCTAACCTAACCTAACCTAACCTAACCTAACCTAACCTAACCTAACCTAACCTAACCTAACCTAACCTAACCTAACCTAACCTAACCTAACCTAACCTAACCTAACCTAACCTAACCTAACCTAACCTAACCTAACCTAACCTAACCTAACCTAACCTAACCTAACCTAACCTAACCTAACCTAACCTAACCTAACCTAACCTAACCTAACCTAACCTAACCTAACCTAACCTAACCTAACCTAACCTAACCTAACCTAACCTAACCTAACCTAACCTAACCTAACCTAACCTAACCTAACCTAACCTAACCTAACCTAACCTAACCTAACCTAACCTAACCTAACCTAACCTAACCTAACCTAACCTAACCTAACCTAACCTAACCTAACCTAACCTAACCTAACCTAACCTAACCTAACCTAACCTAACCTAACCTAACCTAACCTAACCTAACCTAACCTAACCTAACCTAACCTAACCTAACCTAACCTAACCTAACCTAACCTAACCTAACCTAACCTAACCTAACCTAACCTAACCTAACCTAACCTAACCTAACCTAACCTAACCTAACCTAACCTAACCTAACCTAACCTAACCTAACCTAACCTAACCTAACCTAACCTAACCTAACCTAACCTAACCTAACCTAACCTAACCTAACCTAACCTAACCTAACCTAACCTAACCTAACCTAACCTAACCTAACCTAACCTAACCTAACCTAACCTAACCTAACCTAACCTAACCTAACCTAACCTAACCTAACCTAACCTAACCTAACCTAACCTAACCTAACCTAACCTAACCTAACCTAACCTAACCTAACCTAACCTAACCTAACCTAACCTAACCTAACCTAACCTAACCTAACCTAACCTAACCTAACCTAACCTAACCTAACCTAACCTAACCTAACCTAACCTAACCTAACCTAACCTAACCTAACCTAACCTAACCTAACCTAACCTAACCTAACCTAACCTAACCTAACCTAACCTAACCTAACCTAACCTAACCTAACCTAACCTAACCTAACCTAACCTAACCTAACCTAACCTAACCTAACCTAACCTAACCTAACCTAACCTAACCTAACCTAACCTAACCTAACCTAACCTAACCTAACCTAACCTAACCTAACCTAACCTAACCTAACCTAACCTAACCTAACCTAACCTAACCTAACCTAACCTAACCTAACCTAACCTAACCTAACCTAACCTAACCTAACCTAACCTAACCTAACCTAACCTAACCTAACCTAACCTAACCTAACCTAACCTAACCTAACCTAACCTAACCTAACCTAACCTAACCTAACCTAACCTAACCTAACCTAACCTAACCTAACCTAACCTAACCTAACCTAACCTAACCTAACCTAACCTAACCTAACCTAACCTAACCTAACCTAACCTAACCTAACCTAACCTAACCTAACCTAACCTAACCTAACCTAACCTAACCTAACCTAACCTAACCTAACCTAACCTAACCTAACCTAACCTAACCTAACCTAACCTAACCTAACCTAACCTAACCTAACCTAACCTAACCTAACCTAACCTAACCTAACCTAACCTAACCTAACCTAACCTAACCTAACCTAACCTAACCTAACCTAACCTAACCTAACCTAACCTAACCTAACCTAACCTAACCTAACCTAACCTAACCTAACCTAACCTAACCTAACCTAACCTAACCTAACCTAACCTAACCTAACCTAACCTAACCTAACCTAACCTAACCTAACCTAACCTAACCTAACCTAACCTAACCTAACCTAACCTAACCTAACCTAACCTAACCTAACCTAACCTAACCTAACCTAACCTAACCTAACCTAACCTAACCTAACCTAACCTAACCTAACCTAACCTAACCTAACCTAACCTAACCTAACCTAACCTAACCTAACCTAACCTAACCTAACCTAACCTAACCTAACCTAACCTAACCTAACCTAACCTAACCTAACCTAACCTAACCTAACCTAACCTAACCTAACCTAACCTAACCTAACCTAACCTAACCTAACCTAACCTAACCTAACCTAACCTAACCTAACCTAACCTAACCTAACCTAACCTAACCTAACCTAACCTAACCTAACCTAACCTAACCTAACCTAACCTAACCTAACCTAACCTAACCTAACCTAACCTAACCTAACCTAACCTAACCTAACCTAACCTAACCTAACCTAACCTAACCTAACCTAACCTAACCTAACCTAACCTAACCTAACCTAACCTAACCTAACCTAACCTAACCTAACCTAACCTAACCTAACCTAACCTAACCTAACCTAACCTAACCTAACCTAACCTAACCTAACCTAACCTAACCTAACCTAACCTAACCTAACCTAACCTAACCTAACCTAACCTAACCTAACCTAACCTAACCTAACCTAACCTAACCTAACCTAACCTAACCTAACCTAACCTAACCTAACCTAACCTAACCTAACCTAACCTAACCTAACCTAACCTAACCTAACCTAACCTAACCTAACCTAACCTAACCTAACCTAACCTAACCTAACCTAACCTAACCTAACCTAACCTAACCTAACCTAACCTAACCTAACCTAACCTAACCTAACCTAACCTAACCTAACCTAACCTAACCTAACCTAACCTAACCTAACCTAACCTAACCTAACCTAACCTAACCTAACCTAACCTAACCTAACCTAACCTAACCTAACCTAACCTAACCTAACCTAACCTAACCTAACCTAACCTAACCTAACCTAACCTAACCTAACCTAACCTAACCTAACCTAACCTAACCTAACCTAACCTAACCTAACCTAACCTAACCTAACCTAACCTAACCTAACCTAACCTAACCTAACCTAACCTAACCTAACCTAACCTAACCTAACCTAACCTAACCTAACCTAACCTAACCTAACCTAACCTAACCTAACCTAACCTAACCTAACCTAACCTAACCTAACCTAACCTAACCTAACCTAACCTAACCTAACCTAACCTAACCTAACCTAACCTAACCTAACCTAACCTAACCTAACCTAACCTAACCTAACCTAACCTAACCTAACCTAACCTAACCTAACCTAACCTAACCTAACCTAACCTAACCTAACCTAACCTAACCTAACCTAACCTAACCTAACCTAACCTAACCTAACCTAACCTAACCTAACCTAACCTAACCTAACCTAACCTAACCTAACCTAACCTAACCTAACCTAACCTAACCTAACCTAACCTAACCTAACCTAACCTAACCTAACCTAACCTAACCTAACCTAACCTAACCTAACCTAACCTAACCTAACCTAACCTAACCTAACCTAACCTAACCTAACCTAACCTAACCTAACCTAACCTAACCTAACCTAACCTAACCTAACCTAACCTAACCTAACCTAACCTAACCTAACCTAACCTAACCTAACCTAACCTAACCTAACCTAACCTAACCTAACCTAACCTAACCTAACCTAACCTAACCTAACCTAACCTAACCTAACCTAACCTAACCTAACCTAACCTAACCTAACCTAACCTAACCTAACCTAACCTAACCTAACCTAACCTAACCTAACCTAACCTAACCTAACCTAACCTAACCTAACCTAACCTAACCTAACCTAACCTAACCTAACCTAACCTAACCTAACCTAACCTAACCTAACCTAACCTAACCTAACCTAACCTAACCTAACCTAACCTAACCTAACCTAACCTAACCTAACCTAACCTAACCTAACCTAACCTAACCTAACCTAACCTAACCTAACCTAACCTAACCTAACCTAACCTAACCTAACCTAACCTAACCTAACCTAACCTAACCTAACCTAACCTAACCTAACCTAACCTAACCTAACCTAACCTAACCTAACCTAACCTAACCTAACCTAACCTAACCTAACCTAACCTAACCTAACCTAACCTAACCTAACCTAACCTAACCTAACCTAACCTAACCTAACCTAACCTAACCTAACCTAACCTAACCTAACCTAACCTAACCTAACCTAACCTAACCTAACCTAACCTAACCTAACCTAACCTAACCTAACCTAACCTAACCTAACCTAACCTAACCTAACCTAACCTAACCTAACCTAACCTAACCTAACCTAACCTAACCTAACCTAACCTAACCTAACCTAACCTAACCTAACCTAACCTAACCTAACCTAACCTAACCTAACCTAACCTAACCTAACCTAACCTAACCTAACCTAACCTAACCTAACCTAACCTAACCTAACCTAACCTAACCTAACCTAACCTAACCTAACCTAACCTAACCTAACCTAACCTAACCTAACCTAACCTAACCTAACCTAACCTAACCTAACCTAACCTAACCTAACCTAACCTAACCTAACCTAACCTAACCTAACCTAACCTAACCTAACCTAACCTAACCTAACCTAACCTAACCTAACCTAACCTAACCTAACCTAACCTAACCTAACCTAACCTAACCTAACCTAACCTAACCTAACCTAACCTAACCTAACCTAACCTAACCTAACCTAACCTAACCTAACCTAACCTAACCTAACCTAACCTAACCTAACCTAACCTAACCTAACCTAACCTAACCTAACCTAACCTAACCTAACCTAACCTAACCTAACCTAACCTAACCTAACCTAACCTAACCTAACCTAACCTAACCTAACCTAACCTAACCTAACCTAACCTAACCTAACCTAACCTAACCTAACCTAACCTAACCTAACCTAACCTAACCTAACCTAACCTAACCTAACCTAACCTAACCTAACCTAACCTAACCTAACCTAACCTAACCTAACCTAACCTAACCTAACCTAACCTAACCTAACCTAACCTAACCTAACCTAACCTAACCTAACCTAACCTAACCTAACCTAACCTAACCTAACCTAACCTAACCTAACCTAACCTAACCTAACCTAACCTAACCTAACCTAACCTAACCTAACCTAACCTAACCTAACCTAACCTAACCTAACCTAACCTAACCTAACCTAACCTAACCTAACCTAACCTAACCTAACCTAACCTAACCTAACCTAACCTAACCTAACCTAACCTAACCTAACCTAACCTAACCTAACCTAACCTAACCTAACCTAACCTAACCTAACCTAACCTAACCTAACCTAACCTAACCTAACCTAACCTAACCTAACCTAACCTAACCTAACCTAACCTAACCTAACCTAACCTAACCTAACCTAACCTAACCTAACCTAACCTAACCTAACCTAACCTAACCTAACCTAACCTAACCTAACCTAACCTAACCTAACCTAACCTAACCTAACCTAACCTAACCTAACCTAACCTAACCTAACCTAACCTAACCTAACCTAACCTAACCTAACCTAACCTAACCTAACCTAACCTAACCTAACCTAACCTAACCTAACCTAACCTAACCTAACCTAACCTAACCTAACCTAACCTAACCTAACCTAACCTAACCTAACCTAACCTAACCTAACCTAACCTAACCTAACCTAACCTAACCTAACCTAACCTAACCTAACCTAACCTAACCTAACCTAACCTAACCTAACCTAACCTAACCTAACCTAACCTAACCTAACCTAACCTAACCTAACCTAACCTAACCTAACCTAACCTAACCTAACCTAACCTAACCTAACCTAACCTAACCTAACCTAACCTAACCTAACCTAACCTAACCTAACCTAACCTAACCTAACCTAACCTAACCTAACCTAACCTAACCTAACCTAACCTAACCTAACCTAACCTAACCTAACCTAACCTAACCTAACCTAACCTAACCTAACCTAACCTAACCTAACCTAACCTAACCTAACCTAACCTAACCTAACCTAACCTAACCTAACCTAACCTAACCTAACCTAACCTAACCTAACCTAACCTAACCTAACCTAACCTAACCTAACCTAACCTAACCTAACCTAACCTAACCTAACCTAACCTAACCTAACCTAACCTAACCTAACCTAACCTAACCTAACCTAACCTAACCTAACCTAACCTAACCTAACCTAACCTAACCTAACCTAACCTAACCTAACCTAACCTAACCTAACCTAACCTAACCTAACCTAACCTAACCTAACCTAACCTAACCTAACCTAACCTAACCTAACCTAACCTAACCTAACCTAACCTAACCTAACCTAACCTAACCTAACCTAACCTAACCTAACCTAACCTAACCTAACCTAACCTAACCTAACCTAACCTAACCTAACCTAACCTAACCTAACCTAACCTAACCTAACCTAACCTAACCTAACCTAACCTAACCTAACCTAACCTAACCTAACCTAACCTAACCTAACCTAACCTAACCTAACCTAACCTAACCTAACCTAACCTAACCTAACCTAACCTAACCTAACCTAACCTAACCTAACCTAACCTAACCTAACCTAACCTAACCTAACCTAACCTAACCTAACCTAACCTAACCTATACCTAACCTAACCTAACCTAACCTAACCTAACCTAACCTAACCTAACCTAACCTAACCTAACCTAACCTAACCTAACCTAACCTAACCTAACCTAACCTAACCTAACCTAACCTAACCTAACCTAACCTAACCTAACCTAACCTAACCTAACCTAACCTAACCTAACCTAACCTAACCTAACCTAACCTAACCTAACCTAACCTAACCTAACCTAACCTAACCTAACCTAACCTAACCTAACCTAACCTAACCTAACCTAACCTAACCTAACCTAACCTAACCTAACCTAACCTAACCTAACCTAACCTAACCTAACCTAACCTAACCTAACCTAACCTAACCTAACCTAACCTAACCTAACCTAACCTAACCTAACCTAACCTAACCTAACCTAACCTAACCTAACCTAACCTAACCTAACCTAACCTAACCTAACCTAACCTAACCTAACCTAACCTAACCTAACCTAACCTAACCTAACCTAACCTAACCTAACCTAACCTAACCTAACCTAACCTAACCTAACCTAACCTAACCTAACCTAACCTAACCTAACCTAACCTAACCTAACCTAACCTAACCTAACCTAACCTAACCTAACCTAACCTAACCTAACCTAACCTAACCTAACCTAACCTAACCTAACCTAACCTAACCTAACCTAACCTAACCTAACCTAACCTAACCTAACCTAACCTAACCTAACCTAACCTAACCTAACCTAACCTAACCTAACCTAACCTAACCTAACCTAACCTAACCTAACCTAACCTAACCTAACCTAACCTAACCTAACCTAACCTAACCTAACCTAACCTAACCTAACCTAACCTAACCTAACCTAACCTAACCTAACCTAACCTAACCTAACCTAACCTAACCTAACCTAACCTAACCTAACCTAACCTAACCTAACCTAACCTAACCTAACCTAACCTAACCTAACCTAACCTAACCTAACCTAACCTAACCTAACCTAACCTAACCTAACCTAACCTAACCTAACCTAACCTAACCTAACCTAACCTAACCTAACCTAACCTAACCTAACCTAACCTAACCTAACCTAACCTAACCTAACCTAACCTAACCTAACCTAACCTAACCTAACCTAACCTAACCTAACCTAACCTAACCTAACCTAACCTAACCTAACCTAACCTAACCTAACCTAACCTAACCTAACCTAACCTAACCTAACCTAACCTAACCTAACCTAACCTAACCTAACCTAACCTAACCTAACCTAACCTAACCTAACCTAACCTAACCTAACCTAACCTAACCTAACCTAACCTAACCTAACCTAACCTAACCTAACCTAACCTAACCTAACCTAACCTAACCTAACCTAACCTAACCTAACCTAACCTAACCTAACCTAACCTAACCTAACCTAACCTAACCTAACCTAACCTAACCTAACCTAACCTAACCTAACCTAACCTAACCTAACCTAACCTAACCTAACCTAACCTAACCTAACCTAACCTAACCTAACCTAACCTAACCTAACCTAACCTAACCTAACCTAACCTAACCTAACCTAACCTAACCTAACCTAACCTAACCTAACCTAACCTAACCTAACCTAACCTAACCTAACCTAACCTAACCTAACCTAACCTAACCTAACCTAACCTAACCTAACCTAACCTAACCTAACCTAACCTAACCTAACCTAACCTAACCTAACCTAACCTAACCTAACCTAACCTAACCTAACCTAACCTAACCTAACCTAACCTAACCTAACCTAACCTAACCTAACCTAACCTAACCTAACCTAACCTAACCTAACCTAACCTAACCTAACCTAACCTAACCTAACCTAACCTAACCTAACCTAACCTAACCTAACCTAACCTAACCTAACCTAACCTAACCTAACCTAACCTAACCTAACCTAACCTAACCTAACCTAACCTAACCTAACCTAACCTAACCTAACCTAACCTAACCTAACCTAACCTAACCTAACCTAACCTAACCTAACCTAACCTAACCTAACCTAACCTAACCTAACCTAACCTAACCTAACCTAACCTAACCTAACCTAACCTAACCTAACCTAACCTAACCTAACCTAACCTAACCTAACCTAACCTAACCTAACCTAACCTAACCTAACCTAACCTAACCTAACCTAACCTAACCTAACCTAACCTAACCTAACCTAACCTAACCTAACCTAACCTAACCTAACCTAACCTAACCTAACCTAACCTAACCTAACCTAACCTAACCTAACCTAACCTAACCTAACCTAACCTAACCTAACCTAACCTAACCTAACCTAACCTAACCTAACCTAACCTAACCTAACCTAACCTAACCTAACCTAACCTAACCTAACCTAACCTAACCTAACCTAACCTAACCTAACCTAACCTAACCTAACCTAACCTAACCTAACCTAACCTAACCTAACCTAACCTAACCTAACCTAACCTAACCTAACCTAACCTAACCTAACCTAACCTAACCTAACCTAACCTAACCTAACCTAACCTAACCTAACCTAACCTAACCTAACCTAACCTAACCTAACCTAACCTAACCTAACCTAACCTAACCTAACCTAACCTAACCTAACCTAACCTAACCTAACCTAACCTAACCTAACCTAACCTAACCTAACCTAACCTAACCTAACCTAACCTAACCTAACCTAACCTAACCTAACCTAACCTAACCTAACCTAACCTAACCTAACCTAACCTAACCTAACCTAACCTAACCAGTCTCACGGCGCCCCCCGCCGCGATCGGATCAGTTTTGGCTCGCTCCGCGCAGGAAAAATCCTAAAAATAGTGTTTTTCGCAATAAAGTACAAGTGTTGCATACCAGTAGAAGCGCGCTGCAAAGACGCAAGTGACTGTGAAATTTTTATAGTGATTAGTGGAAAATTGTGGCTATAAAACGCAAAAAACTGTGCGGAAAAACTTTCAAAGCCCGACGCTGCCTGATTTGGTGCGGGCACTTAAAAATCTGAGACTGCAGCAAGGTGCGCGAGGACGAGACCTATCTCCAGACACCCCACTCGGGGTAATCCGAACAGGGGTGCCGGAGATAGAGGCGAAAACCTTCAGCCGCGAGGAGCGAAGTCGGTGTTCCCGAGGGTTCGCACGGGACCCGAGGCAGTTATCCGGAAGCGACACGGACGAGGAGCTGGGAGATAGAAAAATAACGGGAAGATACAGTGTGGAGGACCGCCAAAAAGCAGTTAGGGAGTTTTCCATTTTTTAAAAAATCTTTTCCCGGGAAACCGGGAAAGATAAGAAGTTTCTGAAAGACTCTAAAAATTAGGTTAAATTAGATATACTTAGATTTTAAATTTCACAGTTACAGCATTAATAGTTTTATAGATATCTAAGTTTTAAAATTCAAAAAATCGGGGGTTGATAAATACTACCCCAATATTAAATTAAAGTTGCTATTCTTAAGCGCTAAGGGTACCGCCGCATTAATAATCATATTTAATAATTTTATTGTATATATTAGCTTTAGAAACTTCAAATATAAGTCAAGCATAATCTTAAAGAATTTTATAATCGCACTTTGGGGGTTGAAGGAGGGTAGGTGCACGCCTGGATTTTTGGGAGGACGCAGAGGCGGGACAGACCCACTTCCAGACCGATTCTCGGATTTTTCGACGCAGGGGAAGTTGGAAAACCACAACGTTTGCGGTTGCAAAACCGTAAACAACCCCATTCGTCCCCTTTATAATAGACGAACCCCTAAACCGAAAAATCCGGGACGCGGGTCGTAGGAAAGGGGAAGTCCCCCCGCTTCAGTGGACACCCCGAGGGCCCACGCGTATCGACTGGAACCCGAGATATTGACCCCCAAAGTGGAGGCGGTGTCGGGGACAAACAGTAAAATTAACTTTGTAATATAGAAATTAAAGACACCCGGCCGCTACCCACAGTATCAAAAAGTAAAAACGGAAATATTTTATACAATAATAAACTGGAAATTTGGATTGATTTGGATTGACAAAGCGCCAACTAGCACGGGAACATAAATCTGGGAAAAAATCTTTTGGAAATATTTAGGAAATTTCACCTACCGGGAACCGAACCCGGTACCCAAAAATTGCGTATCTCCGAAACTAGAGGAGCTAGGCCAATTTGGACCTCAAATTTGGCCTGTGTAGTGTCGTTAGACACGACACTAAGGTGAAAACCGCTACCGGGATATCGATCCCCCCCCCTACTTTCCCTTTTTCCCGAACTTTCCTTTTCCACATCCTGTAGAGGGCCATATCTCGGGAACGAGAGGAGTTAGAGCCGATCCGACTTCGGAATCAGCCCTTGTGGCTAAAGTCGCGCAGGAGAAACCCTCTCCCCCCTGTTTGGACCCCCACACCCCCCCCCCCCCCCCCCCCCCCCTACTCCCCACATACCTAAAACCTGATATCTCGGTCAGTACGGAATATAGTATACTATACAGATTTATGTTCCCAAAGCTTTGACCGACACCTAAACTGCTCCGACCAAGGTCAAGACCGAGTCGCGGTCAAGCCCGAGCCGTATTTGGTTTTATTTTAATTAAATTCTTGTTTTCTAAATTTAAGATCTTTAAAAATTGTAGGTACACTTCTAGGTTTATTGACCTAGAATAACCTGACTCGGACTAGTTCAAGCGGTCAAGACCGAGTTGCGGTCAGGTCCGAACCGTATCTAACTTAAATTTATTTAATCTATAATTGTTTTGACTTTATTTTATACTTTTAACTTAGCTTATATTTTATCAGACTAGGGGTGACTAAACCACCCAAATATACTATTAATTAGTAGACAATAGCCATTATTGAGGCTAAGTGTATATTGTTTCTTTTTGGTTTTAATCAACCAATTGTATAGATTTAGTTTTAACTCAAGTTTTATACAAACTGTAAGTAGCTATTGTTAGGTTTAGATTAGGATTATTATTAGTCTTACTTTATATACACAGACCCCCCTTTACAGGGTCTTACACAACACCACACCCCCCTTTACAGGGTCAAATATTTACACACTGACAACTTTCCCCGACACGCAAAAATGCACCGCACACCTACGACCTCTGGCGCTGCCAGGAAGCCCACCACTCCCAGCCCCGCTCCCACAACCGCAGTAGTGCAGGACGCTGCTACTACGTTCATCAGAAGACCACAGGCAAAACGGAGATCGCTCGACAACATGGACCTATATAAAAAGCAGCTACAGAACTACGCTGAATTGTCGAGTGATCAGCTCCTCCAGGGAATAATGCGGACCTTCGAGGATATCCCCTCGAAGGTACATGACTACCCTCAAATGAGGAGGGACATCAAGACTTTCCTGGAGGTGCAATCCGATAAAGGTATCAGAGCCATTTTTGAACTTAGCAGGCGTATCCAAGAATACGAACTAGAGGTCCCTAAAACAAAGACGCCTGCAAGAGCCCCGCCGTCGGAGGGGCATGATGACGTCCTGAGGAGGCTGGGAGAGATGGAGATGGCGCTGACGGAGCGGTTGGGCGAGGTGGAGCGGGGCCTGAAAGCGGATCTAGCCGGAATGGAAGACCAAAACGACGAGCGAAGCGCCGAAATCATCAACAAGATCGTCGACAGGATCGATGAGGATAGGGCTACCGCAGACAAAACGACCGAGGAGGTCGGCGGTCGGCACTATGCCCTCATCAAAGACCTTGTCGGCGGTGTTGCAGGGGATATTGCCGCGGCAAAGGAGCAGCTGGTCGAGGTCGCCGAGAGGCTGACGTCCGGGGCAGGCCTGGCTCCATCTCCCAAGACGTACGCCAGCGTCGCCGCAGCAGCCAAGCCCGTCCACCGCCCCGCACTCCACTCAATGGCGGTCACCCTCGAAGGCGGTCAGGAGACCGCCGACGAGGTGCTCGCCAGGGTGAGGAGGGTTGTCAACGCGAGAGGCACGGGCCTGAAAATTAGTAAGGTCCGAAAAGCAAAAAACCAAACGGTGATACTGGGCTGCGACTCAAGAGAGGAAAGTGAGAGAGTGCGGGAGAAGATAGAGAGCAGCGGGACCGGGTTAAAAGTGGCGCCCATGAAGAATAAAAACCCCCTCGTTGTCCTTAAAGACGTATACACAGACAGCGAGGACGAGGACATTATCATGGCACTACACACCCAAAATAAAGAGATTTTCGAGGGCCTACCCGAGGAGGATAAGGAAATAGACATAAAATACAAGAAACGGACAAGAAATCCCAACACCGTACATATAATCCTCCAAGTGAGGCCAAAGATATGGCAGAGAATGACGGAGACTGGAGCCCTCTATCTGGACCTTCAAAGGGTCAGAGTCGAGGACCAGTCTCCACTCATACAGTGCACAAAATGTCTAGCATTCGGGCATGGTCGGAAATTCTGCACCGAGAGCGTGGACAGATGTAGTCACTGTG